>CAWUFQ010000257.1:0-35570 GCA_963921405.1 Cepaea hortensis | reverse complement strand
GGACATCGCTGTCAACACGAGCATTTTACTGCTGGTGTTGAGATCTTGGCGAGTTTACGTTCAGTAATTTGCCATTAATTTCTGAACGTCCGGCTCCCATACCAACACGTTAAATCCCAGCGAGATGCGGTCTGCTGCCATATCGGTGGCAGCTGTGCTTTGAACTCCGGTAAGCGGAATTTCGAACCGCGTTCGCAACGCCTTCGCCACTGAGAGCGGCTCCCGTGCATATACCCTCCTTCATTGTTCTCTCCAAACTTTCATGACGTTTCAAGTGACCAAAATAATTCAATTTTCTTTGTTTTACCGTCTTTAGAACCAAATTTGCTACAATATTTACATCTTGTCGTATCGATGAATTTGTTCTTTTCTGCATTCAAGATATTCTTAGAATCCGTCTTTAACGTTTATATTCAAAGTCATTTATATGCTGTTCAGCTTGTTTAGTAAGTGTCGATTACTGGAAGTTGATAATCGTGTACCTTTACCAACAGAGGCGCAAGCTGCAATGGGAAAGATGCGTGCTCCTAAAAATCAGTTGTGTAGGTCTGTCTGTCCCACGCCACTATTTATTCTATTGTTTTAGCTGCTGAAGAGCTATAGAGATGCGTCTTTTAATTTATTCCATTATGTCACTATTGTTGACAATTAATGATCCAATTATTCAAAATGTTCCACTACCTCCACTTTTTCATCATTAACATATAGCACTTTCTCCATATTAGTTTTGCCTGTATGCATTAGTCTTGTTTTTGCTATGTTAAGATATAAGTTGTGATTTTCACTATTCTTTTGAGTTGAGGTTAATAGTTTTTCTATACCATTCTGCGATGTGGATAGTAATACTGTATCATCAGCATGTCGAATCCCTGGTATTTCATGACCACCGATATTTAGGGCATAATATTGCTGCTTTTTAATATCCTATCTGACATTTCTCATTATATTCTCGGCATACACGTTAAACAAATAGGGAGACAGCACACAACCCTGACGGACACCTTGCTTGATGTCTCGTCAACTATTCTGTCATGGGTCAAACGCTGATCTCTGCTTCCTCTCATGATATTGACCTGACGTTTAACCGCTAGAACTGTATTGTACAATCACATATAGGACAGCCTCACTATTCTGACTCCAACATAAATCCAACAACAAAGTCATTAGAGTGAACTGAGATATAATTTATCGCAGGCAACTTCAACAGCAAACGTGAGCGAGTGAGCACATCCAGGCTTCAGTCTTTCGCACCGCACTTTCGCTCTTGCTTATCCCTCGCGCATCATCTCCTTAGACTGCGTAGATAGTTGGGCACCAAGCTGACCACCTGCTATAAGAATGAATGCATGACAAACGCCTACCTTCCACTGTCATATAGAGAATACCAGAGATGCCAGCGACCGTGGCATCAGTAGAGCCAGGAGTACCTGTGGTCGATTGCCGGACACAAACTAGAGCGACTTCATGTGGACACCAAGTGCTGGCAGCAGTATAACGGCCGGTATTCCGTGAATGGTTCTGAAGCACGCCCTAACGCTGTCTTTGCTGGATCACACACTGGCCACCTAACCGTTACAGTGTTAGGTGACGTTTTACAATGACGTCTTCATTGCGTTCAATGTACGTGTCACTACGTACGTTTGTGACACTCTGTAACTTGCTCTTGATGCGCTACCTCATCAAATGAATCTTATGCTACTGTCATTTGCTATATGACACATTCTATCCTCTGTTTGTTGGTCTAGATAGAGCATGTTTATGACTTGTACAACATGTCATAGAAAGCCCATTTCCCTCATGATTTCCCAAAGATTCTAATATTGTATACAGTCAAATGACTTTAAATAATCCACAAAACATGAGAATAGATTTACATTAAATTCACTTCGCTTCTCTATTATTAAACGCATGTTGAGATCTCTTATTCCTCTTCCTCTACTAAATCCCGCTTGAACCACATTAATCTCTTTTTCCATTTTCTTACGAAGTCTTCCCATTATGATTCTTAGTACAAATTTACTTGCATGACTGACCAAGGCAACAGTTCTATAATTGGTGCATACTTCCAAGTTGCCCTTGTTTTTGGTATTGGAGTAAAGACAGTTCTCTTCCAATCTTTTAATCAAGGATTTATCTGGGGTCAATTCCCTTCTTGGTCTGTTGGTACTAGGACAAGCTACAGACACAATTTTTTCGGCCCTAGACTTGTCAGAACTCGCACCTTCGTCGTGCTTAGTAGCAATGTGTATGCCAGTGTGCCTATGTAATTTTTCAAACCATCCTCTGCTGGCCTTAAAATCACTAAGTACACTAGCATCCTTCCCATTCATTTTCTTAATGAGATCGTAATACAACAGTCTGGCTTTTTCACATATGGTTGCCTCCGAAAAAAATCCCCATCTAACTATGTTTGATTTATCCACATTAATAATAACTTTTCGACATCTTCAATTGTTTGCGATCTCTATTTCGTTAGCACATTCACACTTTCGCTACATTAGCCTCCTGTGTTGTTTCCTTTTTCGCCACAATGGCACTTATACTGGATGGCGACTCTCTGTACATGCTGCCGATTATAGCAATCTGTGTGAGTGTGTAGAGGTAAGCATGGCCGAAAGGATAATAGCAGTCTATGAAACTTTCGATACCCCGATAGCGGGTGTCAGAATCTAGATAGTGCTAAATACGTCAAGAAAGTGAGGACCACAAGTAGACGTAGTCACCAGAGAATATACTCTACACCGATTACGTACATTGTTGGAGGTTATGTATTATTACCATCGTCTTGAATTCAGATGTACAAGGATTCAGCTGGTGTGAACCAAACATGGTACACAATCAAATTCACAAGCTTATAATGTAAATTTCCGTTCACAGAGAAATAAAATAGCAGATTATGCCACGAAAAGACACAAATAATACGACGACACTAGTATGGTGATATATCGTTCTACTGTCCCAAGGGGGGGGGGGGGGGAGGGGAGGTCACAATTGGCGATATATTACCCTTTGGCACTGAATTAGTTAAAGGGATAGCCTTTTGTTGGGAATAATTAATGTATTGAAGGTCCAACTGTAAGTGATATCGATCCACAGCTAAACTCCAGCAAAATGTGGTGTGTCAGGAAAAAGTGTTAGCTGAAAGAAGTGTTGACAGGAGGAAGTGTTGGCAGGAATAGTGTTGACAGGAAGAAGTATTGGCAGGAAGAAGTGTTGGCAGGAATAGTGTTCACAGGAAGAAGTGTTGGCAGGAAGAAGTGTTGGCAGGAATAGTGTTGGCAGGAAGAAGTGTTGGCAGGAATAGTGTTGGCAGGGAGAAGTGTTGGCAGAAATAGTGTTGGCAGGACGAAGTGTTGGCAGGAAGAAGTGTTGGCAGGACGAAGTGTTGGCAGGAATAGTGTTGGCAGGGAGAAGTGTTGACAGGAAGAAGTGTTGGCAGGACGAAGTGTTGGCAGGAATAGTGTTGGCAGGACGACGTGTTGGCAGGAATAGTGTTGGCAGGAAGAAATGTTGACAGGAAGAAGTGTTGGCAGGACGAAGTGTTGGCAGGAATAGTGTTGGCAGGACGAAGTGTTGGCAGGAATAGTGTTGGCAGGACGAAGTGTTGGCAGGAATAGTGTTGGCAGGAAGAAGTATTGGCAGGAAGAAGTGTTGGCAGGACGAAGTGTTGGCAGGGAAGAAGTGTTGGCAGGAATAGTGTTCACATGAAGAAGTGTTGGCAAGAAGAAGTGTTGGCAGGAATAGTGTTGGCAGGAAGAAGTGTTGGCAGGAAGAAGTGTTGGCAGGAATAGTGTTGGCAGGAAGAAGTGTTGACAGGAAGAAGTGTTGACAGGAAGAAGTGTTGGCAGGGAAGAAGTGTTGACAGGAAGAAGTGTTGACAGGAAGAAGTGTTGGCAGGAAGAAGTGTTGGCAGGGAAGAAGTGTGCCCAAAGTGCAGCTTGTGGATGGACTGTTTATAACGTTATTGGATAGACCTGGTATACAGGCAACTACGAGGAAGAGTGAGCTTCCGTATGGATGTTGAGTGCATGGATCTCTGCCTGCTGTTGGGATGTACCTGTGTAATAAATGGTGTGTCACGTGTTGGGATGCACCTGTACATACATGTTGTGTCACCTGTTGGTATGCACCTGTGTAATACATGTTGTGTCACCTGTTGGGATGTACCTGTATACTACATCTTGTGTCACCTGTTGGGATGCACCTGTGTAATACATGTTGTGTCATCTGTTGGGATGTACCTGTGTAATACATGTTGTGTCATCTGTTGGGATGTACCTGTGTAATACATATTGTGTCATCTGTTGGGATGTACCTGTGTAATACATGTTGTGTCACCTGTTGGGATGCACCTGTGTAATACATGATGTGTCACCTGTTGGGATGTACCTGTGTAATACATGTTGTGTCACATGTTGGGATGTACCTGTGTAATACATGTTGTGTCACCTGTTGGGTTGCACCTGTGTAATACATGTTGTGTCACCTGTTGGGATGTACCTGTGTAATACATGTTGTGTCACCTGTTGGGATGCACCTGTGTAATACATATTGTGTCAGCTGTTGCGATGTACAAGGCAGTGGATT
Source organism: Cepaea hortensis (assembly GCA_963921405.1). NCBI lineage: Eukaryota > Metazoa > Mollusca > Gastropoda > Stylommatophora > Helicidae > Cepaea > Cepaea hortensis. The sequence goes on along the minus strand of CAWUFQ010000257.1, from coordinate 30,983 downwards.
ATGGTTAATACATGTTGTGTCAGCTGTTGGGATGTAAACGCTCAGTGTACCCGTGTAATACACGTTGTGTCGGATGCCAGCGCGATATCGCCTTAAGTCAGTCATCAACGTTTTGCCATGAGGTCTTCAGGAGTGAGCCATAGTTTTGTAAGTATGAAACCAGCTTTACTCTCGGAGTTCGTCTGTCCATCACACTCTGTAGTGACACCATGAATACTGCCCACACCAGGTGGCATTTGAGGACCTATGCTCACATGGGAGATGCAAGACAAATGAAGGATACATACCATCACGATGTACTGCGGTTGCGCAGTGACTATCATGCTTGCCTTCTGGCCCGTAGATCACGTGTTGCAATCGCCGTCGAAAAGTCAGTTTTTGTTGTAATTTGTCAACTGACCTGGCTTCCCAGATCCACCCAATCTAACATTGGTATCAGGACGTGCTATGGGAAATAAATGTGCCCGGCGTGATAATAATCAAATTAAGCATGATATACTCCATGATGCGTGAACATGATTCTAGGAGCAAATAAATTCCCGATCGATTTGCTAGACATATCATAGGTTTCTTACTAACTTGTTTGGTAAAACCCAAACATAAAACAGATTAAATGGTTCGGACACCCCACAAGAAGAATTCCCTGGTACCGCCAACCACAAATAGCCACATTGAAGAAATGTAATGTACAATGCAAAGGGAAGACCACGAAACAGATGGAGTGATGGTATCAAGAACAACCTTAGAGAAATAAAGACACACTTACATGGGGTGAAATTATCAAGAAATAATTTAGAGAAATGAAGACCAGCTTACATGGAGTAATAGCAACAGGAACAACATCAGAGAAATGAAGACCTACTTACGTAGGGTGATAGTATCAAGAACAATCTTTGAGAAATAAAAACCAGCTTATTTCATGGTGTGATAGTGCCTCTTAACCGCGTTCGAAACACGACGGCGACCGATTTGGCAGCAGACCGTGTCGTGCTGGCTTTAAAGTGTTGGTATTGGAGCCGGTCGTTCAGAAACCAATGGTGAACTATCGAACGTAGAAAAACTTGCAAAGACATCAACAACGGCAGTAAAATGCTGGTGTTTACTGCAACGTCCTGTAAAAGATATGCAACTTTTTTTTATTTTAATGTCATATGTTTGACAAACGTTGCTTAATAACCTCACAATTTCAAATGTTTGACAATGTTGGTTAATAACTTCACAATGTAATGTTTTAATGTTGATTAATAACCTCAAAATGTAATATATGTTAGTGTTGACTAATGACCTCACAATGTAATATATTTTAATGTTGATTAATGACCTCACAATGCAGTATGTTTTAATGTTGAGTAGTGATCTCACAATGTAATATTTTAATGTTGAGTAATGACCTCACAATGTAACATGTTTAATACATGATGATTAACAACCACATAACTCACAATATTCACATATTTATTTGTATCTAACGGTAACATTTCTTACTTCCAGTTTCTTCTGCACATTTAGAAGATTCATTACTTTGTTCCGGAACAGTCTAAAGGCGTAAGTAAATATTCCATAGTTTCTACTTCCTTACGCCAGCGCCTGTTCTTAAGGGTTTAATGAGACACATTTCCAAACATCAATGATATATCGAATCGAGCTTGTAGCGTAAGGTTGACTATTTTGAAAGACAATAATCAGAAATAGCAACAAATAGACCAGGATTTTCAAATTCAGGATTCCAAAAGACTAATCACTGACGAAGAAGAGGCCGAATCGGCTCGCGATGCTAGGATGTATGATATGAACAGTCCCAGGAATGACCAAGTCTTCAGACAGTGTCCAGGCACGGATAAGTAAAGCTAACAACAGTACTAGTTCTCTAGACGATAGCTTAGTGAATCAGGCTACTCATGCCTGTAAGATACAAGAGCTCCCTTTAACTGATCCTTTCTTACAACTCAGAGATAGATAGATTACAATTATAAAATTACAACTTTCAGTACATCACACACTTACTATCTTAATATTAAACTAGAGTACAACAGACTAGTTTAGGCTGCAATATAAAATCATCATCAAGTACCCTGCTCGCTGGCGTAGGCGTTCATGGCTCTCCACAGATCTCGGTCCTTTGTGTTCTGGATCAACTCTGCTGATGATATTCCTCCATGCCACTGTCTCAATCCGTCCAGCATCATTTCTCTTGGTCTGCCTCTGCCTCGCTTCCCCTCGATCTTTCGAGTTGTTACGGTGTTCTCTAATGTCTCTCTTCTCATCACATGATCAAGGAAAGCTGTTTGTCTCTTTGTTATTGTTGTAAATACATTTTTCTAGTTTCATTAGCCTCTTTCAAGCAATCATTGTTAGTTACTCTGGCAGTCCAAGGAATTCGCAACATTCGTCATATAAACCACATCTCTGTTGCTTCTAAGTTCTTCCTAATTTGTTCATTTACATTCCAAGATTCGCTGCCATACAGCAAAACTGGTTCTCTATAGCATTGTAGCACTCTCTTTCTTACATTCATTGATAGCGACTTATTGCATAAGATACTTTTCATTTTCTGAAATGCGGCTTTTGCCTGCCCTATTCTGCCTGCCTTATTCTGCTCTTAATCCTTGTTGTACATCTTCCATCTGATGTTAGAAGTGCCTCTAGGTATTTAAAATTATCCACCTGGTTGAGAATTTCCTCTTCTATTTCTATATCACATTTTGGTGTCCCCATTTTCTTTGATATTACCACTGTTACTGTTTTCTTGATTTTCGAGGAGAGTCCTTTCTGTCAGAAGTCGGGGTGCCCCACCAACTAGATGAAAGTATTATTCACTGGCGAGCAACCCCAAATAGTCAGAAACTGACTAGGGACAAAATCTATATGGCTGAACTACAGATTAAGCCCATGAATATCCACCGTACAGCTCCAAGTGGCTCGTTACAAAATTGAAATGAACTGTGCTGAATATTCGCCAAGGAATAGGAAAGAGAATGTTAGCTAGGATAGATTTTTAAGTCTGAAATAAAGTTTAAGGACAACTATCCTAGTACAGGTTTTTCTCCCTGACTGCTCCTTTCCTTGGTGTGTAAGTGAACCCCCACCAATGTACACAACAACACGTATGCACAATTGGAAAAAATATAATGACAGAACCATGAGTTACAATACTACAACATTTATTTACTAATCATAGACATCTGATGGTTTTCAATATGAGGATGATGAAATCATATAACATATTGTGATGAGAAACATTACGTAACTTTACTTGTTACTTGATCTATCTGGATCTGTGGTCCAGATCCCCACTCTCCAGTAGAATTCAAAAAAAAAAAAACAGCTTGCCGGTATTCTGACGAATCCTGTCAGTCCTAGCTCTACCTAGTCAGTCACTCGTTCTTGAGATCTATAACATAGGTGCTCCTTGTGAGAGCTTGAAAGAAAATCAAGAATGTGTTATATCTAGTTCTACATCAGCGCAATCTTAATACATATCATAACACAAACATATACAATGACCAGTCTGGCCAAGTTTATCTTCCAGCTCTACTGCGTTCACCATCCTCCTTCTCCCTACTGTCTTTAGTCTGGGACAGGCTTTTCAATTGTCTCACACGCCTGTAATGATTACATTTCTGCCGCCCCATGTCCATGTCGCTAATACAGAAATTCTGTGTCGTACAGCCGCTCCATCCAAAGTTGGTTTAGCAGCTCACAGGGTCGGTAATGGTATTATAATAGTACCGGGTCATCCGGGCTTCCAAGCCGTGACCAGTAGCTGTGCCAGGTTCCCATGCATTACCGTGAACGCACGCCCACAATACACTGAGAAAGTTTAGCACAATATACCCTATACCAATTGTGGGTAATGTCTGTACCATTACACCTCTGCTTCCAACACAAGCGTTGGCCAATGTGCCAATGCGCAGACAATAGCATAACACTTCATATTGGTAAGTTTGCATATGACAAATCAATATATCAAACATCCAATACACATAAACATATTGATTAAACTAGACATATTATGATACTTTAACATCATAGCATAATGCACTAGTTAATTTGTATGTATACGAAATGAGACGTATATACACAAAAAGAATATGTACGAAGCATATTACTAGCATCGTATATTCATATGAAATTACACACACATACATCCAACATATCCGTAAACATTATATTACTTCAAGATGGACATCTAATGATACTCAACATAATAGCATCAGGCATTATTAATGAGTACTAATATTGTATAGCTACAAAATGAGATATACAACAAGTCTAATTGAAGTGACCACACAGACCAGCCATATTTGCTGAGCTGCCCGGTTTAATCGCCACTTAGTTACTGCTGTTGTAAGAATTAAATAAATAGTCAGTTGACTATATTCTGTACAACAAATGCACACACCAAAACGAGACTAGTCTAGTTTAGAAAGAAATGGCAAGCATCTGCTACGACACCTCAAGTATATCTAGACAAGACCTCCTTCCATAAGTTTCTACTTCTCAGAAGAGTAACACTTAAAGCACAATGATATTGAACACAGAACTTAGAAAGAACACTCAATTAACCTACGCCAAAGATAGTTCTTGAAATAACCTAGATCAGATATAGACTGACTAGTTACTAAGAAATAATTCTCCTAGTGAAATCTAGCAACATAAGAATCATACATATGACCACAGAACATTGAGATAGTTCCTACCTGTTCAGAGATTTTTTCGTTTCTAACATGACCAGAGCTAGGGACCCTTATTTAAGCTGAGTCCAGCAGACAGTGTCTGAGACACTATTATCTCTTTGGCATTCCCGTCATAAATTCTTCTTATCTCCCCCTGACGTTAATTGCAATTATCCCTGCAACCTGGCCATCACACCTTGCTCCTCTCTGTCTGGTACAAAGTCTACAGGCCCAGTGTTAATTGCCTTATCAGATCTGTTTTCACACAATCCTGAGTCTGCCAGTCAGAGTGGACGGGGCTTGTTTACAGCCCTGGGGCTATTATCTTCCCCTGTGTCAATGTTGTTCACACCTGGGCGATTTCCTACCTCTGCTTATCAGGTGTCATGCCTGGTCGGTTTTAATTACACTGTCCATTTTACTTGCCATCTGCAAGCTTACATCATGGCTAGAGGCTTTTTGTGAATAATCTTACCTCACGTCTAGATAGCCGTGGAGTAGCGTGATTAATTCATTCTTTCTCAATTTGGCCTCTCAAATTTGGAGACCGAGAAAAATATTCTGGGATGATGTTAAGGCGGCATTCCACGACACTTTCTGTGCACGCTCTGTTACTACAATGTCCAACAATTGTTGCAGGTCTATTGCATAATCCGCCACCAATACTGTGTCATCTGCATAGCATATATTGTTTATATTATATGATCCAATTAGTATTCCTGGCTTCTTTTTTATTTTTCTCATTATTACTTCGCTATATAGGGAGACGAGATCCGGTGACAAGACATACCCCTGTCGTACTCCTAGCCTTATCTGTTCGTAACTACCCGCTTTATTTCCCAGTTTAATTGCTGCTACTTGTAAAATATAACAATAAATGTATGTATCAGAATACTGGACAAGTATGGGTGTAGTCGCACCAGCGTGTCTGTAAGAATACTCCTTGGCTAAAATGCTAAGTAGACATGCTATTGGTGTCAGCGGAGGAGGTCGGTTACTTAGCTTAAGACTTCGCTCCGGGTTGTCGACTCTAGTGGTGTTCCTGTTCATGTTGCTGATTCACACACTCTTCGACAATAGACATGATATTCTGGACCAGGTAAGTTGTGCGTTGCTGTAGGTTGTTGACTCACATGTACCAACAATGAAGGTGCAGAACTCCTGGAATGTATCTAGTGAGAACATATGAATGCTCTTGTCCTACACTCCTGATGATACCCCAGGTACACTCATTGCCCACCTCGTTTTCAGTCTCTGTTGGGATGGCAGTAGACACGACTAGCGTCACAAGACTATATACCTCTGTCACAGCCACGTCCCTAGCGCTTATGACTACTAACAACACAGTGACAAACGGCTAAAGTGTACAACTACTAGTTTCCTTAGCCAAACCTTATAATAAATCTAATTAGATTCAGACGCACGTGTATTCCATTCCACAGACTACTGACACACCAATGTATATTTTCTATGTCTGATAGCATTCTACAACATACATATTATACTTCATACTATGATGCATCCACATAGCTTATAGATCAATCAGACAAATTACATTTAACATTATGAAGTGTAGACATCGAGTATAAATCACACAGCAGATTACATTTAACTATGAAGGAAGAGCATCAGTTATGAATAACATATTCTATTGCCTCGATGAAGTACACTAAATAAAATTTTGTTGCGTATCCCTTACGGGACGTTGCAGTCAACACCAGCATGTTCAGCTGCTGTTGATGTACTAGGCAAGTGTTACGTTCAGTAGTTTGCCATTGCTTTCTGAACGACCGGCTCCTATACCTTTTTCCCCAAAAAAAGCAGCACCGCTGTGTTTCGAACCCGGGTATACGGGTTCACAAACCGCGTTCGCAAGCCCTTTAACCACAGAGTACACTAAACATTATGAATCATTCAAAGTACATTCACCCGAAGAAATACCGCCATAGATTATGAAGCACGCAGAGTTTGCCTCACCACATGAAGCAGTGTTGTATATTATAATTCTGATTCACTCCAGACACACACAAATTAAATTATGCATGAGAATTAAGTATTCGCATTGATTTAGAGGGTAGGCAGTGAAGGCCTTCTTTGAAGCAAGGATACTGATGCCAATGGGAGGCCTGTATTACGCTGTCATGGGATGACCTCTGACATACGTGGTCTCCAGTAGTCTACGTGAAAGAACTATTATTTCATCATTAAATATTCAGTATTTCCTATCAATATTTATTCCTCCGAATTACCTATCACATTCTATACATACATTGCTTCACTGGCGACCCACACTTCTAGCATAGATTTTGTTAGTCCCTAATTAATAATTAAGTGTTATTGTCTGGCCGTTCTATAATCTGTAGTCTAGTATCAGCCGGCTAAATTTCGTCATCGTATGTGTCGCACGCTCCTTTCCTTTTTCTACTATTTTACTGTCTTAGTAGCAGCAGTGTGGGTCCATTGTTTATATGCTTATTCCGACTGTAGTTAGCAATTCCTGTTATTAGTTATCGCGTAGTTTCACCACTGAATCTACACCACAAATACTGGTAAATTATATACACAAAAAATCTTTAACTATACATTCATGGCAACGTACCTTCCAGTTCTGGTGATTAGACCTATCAACGGGGAAAAAGTTGCCACTAGCTTTATAATTTCTAAATACATTTGGTAGTCAAGTATTTCTCAAATTGGTTCTCACGATCCTATGGCTAACCAGAGCCTGTAGTATTCCCCTATAAGACATGAAGCGTATGGTACGGCTAGTTTTCTGGCTCCTGCGTTCTCCCCGTGTCGGTCAATCAGCAAAATGCACAAGGTGCGCTGTCTGCCCGCTGACGGTAAGTGTCCGGGCAGATTTCACGTGTTCCCCTTCATGCTAGCAGGCCAAACTGAGTATTAAACCCAGCCAAACCGTAGCAAGTATGTACAAATAACTACGTTAACTGTTTCTATGCTATGGTGTATAATATATAGTTTAAAAACCGTAGAATATTCACTAGTATTAACGAGGATTATATCTTCGCTAAGCATATATGACTATTTATGGATATATACAAACATAGGGAAATAGAAAAAGATCGTCTCTCTCTCTCTCTCTCTCTCTCTCTCTGTCTCTCTCTCTCTCTGTCTCTCTCTCTCTCTCTATATATATATATATATATTGAAAGATTGATTGATTGATTGATTTAGGAACCAACATCACAGCATGCAGGGCATTCCCATAAGCGCTCCGTCCCCATCCTCGGCAGCCAGTGAAGAGTTCCAACACTAATAGTACCAATAGCAATCTGATTATATGTCCGTCTCGCCTTTCCTCTGAGCGTCGATCGTCGGCCAGATCCGCTCGTCACCCCTCGCTGTCGCATATATTGAAAGATATAATATTAAACGTAATTTAAGCAAACCAAGAGAGGATATCGTCTACCACGTCACAGAGCTATTGAAATTAGTCAAGGACGATTTGGAAGCAGATCGCTTTGCGCTAATTTCGATGGCATGAGGCTCCGACCGTTCAGAAAACAATGACTCACTAATAAAGGTAAACTGAGCAGTGTATTTTTTTTTTTCATATCTATTTACCGGACATTGCTGTCAACACCAGCATTTTACTGCTTTTGTTGATGTCTTGGTTTGTTTTATGTTCATTAGTTTGCCATTGCTTTCTGAACGACCGGCTCCCATACCAACACGTTAAAACCCTAGCGCGACACGGTCTGCTGCCAAATCGGTCGCCGCCGCGTTTCAAACGCATGGTAAGCGGCTTACGAATAGCGTTTGCAATCCTTTAGACCAAGAGCAGTATATTACAAACAGCTAAATAATGCTGGGTTTGACTGTAAAGTCCTGTAAAATAACTTGCAACCAGGTGTAACTTTCATCCATTATCGGTTTTTATTCGGTGCAGATTAACTGAATTATAATCCTGATGCAGCCATATAGGTTCCGGGTTAGTTCGTAATATATCTACCAACGTACAACGACTATAAGTGCCATTTCTATACAACTGTGTCTTATTGATCGCAACATTGGTGACATAATGGTCAATTCGTAATTCATCTACCAACGTACATCGGCTATATGTGCCAGTTCTTTACAACTATGTCTTATTGAATGCAACATTGGTGATGTCATAAATTGGTTTCGAGTTTAGTCCCAGATTATATTGCGGACGAGAAGTCCGATTTCTATCTCTGGCGAGAAGCCCAAATTATATCTGTTAACTAATTTGATTCCGGACAGGCAGCCAATATTTCAGTAGTCATGATATCTCGCACTGGTGTTTAAATCTGGGTGCAAGTTCAGATCTCTTACACTCCAAATCCCAGCGAGAAACCTCGGGAAAAATGTCTTTTATAGGGAATCAAGACCAAGTACCTTGATACCCAAGCACACATTTGAAAATGGCTCGTAAAAAAGGTAGAAGTATCTACAAGGAGTGGGAAGGAGGAAGTTAGATGCCAAGATTTTCTTCAATATACAAGATGCAATAGATAACTGATATTGATCCTTGTGGTGTGACTTCAGGAATGTAGAATTACATATATTTCGCATTGAATCAGTTAAGACAATGTTCTGTGCGAATACAAGTCTTTTCTCCACCAGGTCTCTCTTCGTTGTCACTGGACAGGAATGAGTAACCGATGCTCTGGTTGAGAGCTTGACATAAACGATCAAGAATGTGTAGGTTTCTAAGATCTTTTAACAACCTTCCGGAAAACCTCTCGATCATAAGCAAGATGTCCTGCGTCCGATGCACCCATCTGGAGATCATCCGCCACATCCTGCACCCATCTTCTCTTTGGACTTCCTCTTCCTCTCTTCCCAGACATATACCCCTCCATTATTGTTCTCTCCAAACTTTCGTGACGTTTCAAGTGACCAAAATATTTCAATTGTCTTTGTTTTATTGTCTTTAATAGCCAACCTTCTTCAATATTCAGCTCTGGAAGTATTGATGCATTTGTTCTTTTCTTTACCAAAGATATTCTTAGAACTCGTCTATAACATTTATATTCAAAGTCATGTATGTGCTGTTCAGCTTGTTTAGTAAGTGTCCATGTCTCACAGGCGTATGTTGCAATGGAAAAGATGCATGCTCTTAAAAATCTAATTTTTGTAGTTTTGTCTGTCCCATTCCATAATTTATTCAGTTGTTTTAGTCTTTGAAGAGCAATTTCTAAGATCTACACATAGAAAATCTAATCTATACACACATGCACAAACATAATGCTAATGTCCCTCTCCTCTTCTCTCTATCTCTATCACTCTGTAGAGTCGGAACAACTCTACCGTAGTCGAACAGATCCTGCAGGTGTAATTGCCGCCTTTACCTTATCGTTCACGTCATGAGGAATGGAATATCCTAAGTCCATGCCTCTCGTTCAAACACAAATTTTCTTTACAGTCGCTCCTTCTCAAAAGTTTTTTCAGCAGATTAAGTGTTCCTTTTGTTACTGGTGCCTGATCTTCTGGCTTACACACCGGTTGTAATGGCTACGCACACCATATACTAGTTAGATAGCTTGGGTAATGTATACACTACAACACTTTTGCTGCAAATACAACCACAGTAATATCGTATAACATTCACCATGGGGTAACATAGTATATCTGCATACTACAAAACTAGGCAACGTGCAGCAACTAAAGATAGCCATACCAATAGCAAAATAAGTTTCATCCAGGGGTGTTATATAACTAATTCAAATATTCATATAAAGAAAAAAATATGCATAGAAACTAATCCTAACAAAGCATGCTATTCCTACTTGAGTGATAAGGATAACAGAAATATTGTAGTATAATTATATACAGAAACAAAGAGAACACAATAGTTCTCAGTGAAATAACATACATCGGAGAGACGAAATGAAAGTCAGCACGAATCTGCCATTACTTAGCCACTTAGCCACTTGTTCGGTAAGAATTAAAAACATATAGTACTACGCCTATATACACCAAAATGAGATAATGATAGTTCTCGTTGAACTGACATGCGTCGGCCAGACTAACTGGAAGTCAGCCCATGTATAGAATGTCTCTATTGAGCTGAATAGCTACTCAGAAATGACATTCATAGGAAATTCTAAACAGCATAAGAATCCAGACTTACCGATAAGTGATATTTATACATATAAAAATCGATGTCTACCTGATTCTTCCAAAAGAAAAATCTAATTTGAGAATGTCTTAGATTGTATACGGTAGGGTTATCTCCCTTATCTATTGGCTGGCCGTTTTATCTTCTGATGTTGCGTTTAGTGTGAGGTCTCTTTAACCCACCGTTGGTCAATCTAAAATTCCCGCTCGCCGTTGTCACGTTCACACGTCTGTCTGAAATTGCCCGACATGCCGTGCTAACCAGAGGTACGAGTTGGCATTTTGTTTTATGCCGAAAAACGCGCAATTCATTACACTTTCTAGCGTCTCTCGCTGGTGAACCTGTGGTCTTGTATGGCGCAAATTTTAGATTTTCCATGCGAAGAGATTAGATTTTGGTCGCTTTGAACTACGAGCGCAAATATAGTATACATCATAGAATGGTAGGCGCTGAGCAGCGGGATGAATGTTTTTATTCTCCCAATGTCTCATTCCTCCTTAATTTGCCCATCTTGATTGTAGAATGAGTTTTTCATTCCGGTATGATCCGAGGTGTTCTAACACAGGTGACTTGATAGTTCGTGATAGATCTGCCAACGCGAAACGACTATACGTGCTAGTTCTTTACAACTATGTCTTATTTATTGCAACATTGGTGACATAATGGTCAATTTGTGATACATCTACCAACGTACAACGACTATACGTGACAGTTCTATACAACTACCGGTATGTCTTATTGATCACATCATTGGTGACATAGTGGTTAGTTCGCTTGCCTGTCAAGACAGTGGTTCTAGTTCAGTCTTCAGTAGAGGCAGGATTATGATTTTCCAGTGTAGTCTGTGTCGACCTCGGAGGCCAGATTAATCTTAAACAATCCCAACCGCCCTACATAACTACCTGGACATTCTCTGGGAGGTACAGATGCCTGCAGTGATATTAACCATATCACTTACCCCGTCCCTGATTTGTCTATACAGATATGAGGCTAGTACCTTTACCATAGGGTATATGAGTTAATAAAAGTGATGCTGGGTTTGTTGTAGGTGCTGAATTGCCCTTGATTGATACCTGGGGTATCTGATATGGCAGATGCAGTGACTGTGACAATTCTTGTCATTTGGCTCTTACCTACACGTTTACAGACCGATGCTCAAGACAGATTGAACAGGACGCACAGTGGCAGCTCAACAGTTTAAGTTCACAGCACACACTATAGCGGTAGACATTAGCCAGCCAAGCATTTCTCACACGCCCTGTGCTGATGCCAGTCCACTGTTTCACTAATGACCGTCCGTTCAATTGCTATCTGTCTCCTGTATTATACTGGTGCTGATATGGTGCTGAACAGCGCATACATGCCTTTGAATATAAATGTTATAGACGAGTTCTAAGAATATCTTGGGTAAAGAAAAGAACAAATGCATCCATACTTCAAGAGTTGAATATTGAGGAGGGATGGCTATTAAAGACGATAAAACAAAGAAAATTGAAGTATTTTGGTCACTTGAAACGTCACGACAGTTTGGAGAGAACAATAATGGAAGGGTATATGCCTGGGAAGAGAGGAAGAGGAAGGCCAAAGAGAAGATGGGTGCAGGATGTGGCGGATGATCTCCAGATGGGTGTATCAGACGCGGGACATCTTGCTTGTGATCGAGAAGTTTTCCGGAAGGTTGTTATGGGAGCGAGGTTCTGCAAAGGACATGCTACTGAATGAATGAATGAATGATATTGTCGTTACTACTCGTCGCAAATCGATGTTACTGTGGAATTGTCCTTAAGAGTCAAAGCAAAGACTTACGGTTGTACGCTGACTGGTTGATTAAGCTAATCGTTTTCTGAATCTGCTCCAGTCACACTTCACACAGATCATACCAGAATCTATTTACGTAGCATTCTTTGCCAGCTTGTCACAAGCGCAATGAGTCTTCGATCATCGTTTCAGCCTCTATGTCCATTTTTATTCTTTGAGTCATGGTATCATACACCAGACTCTCATTTTTCACACAGTGTTCCGTCTCCTTTGCATCGATGCCCCACCTACTCTACTTACTCCACATCACAGACGCACCCGTATACATTATCACATCACTTGGGCGTGAACTTAGTCGGTTCACTTACGCTTCAGTCTCACCCACTGTCCATTCCCGACAGCCTCGGTAAAATCTGTCTTTCACTCTATGTAAGACTTGTCTTATTAGACAGTAAGGAGGCGCATTACTGTTCCCGCACTATCTTACCAGTTTAAAAGACATCGTTCCACTTTTCACAAGGAGCAGTGAGGAGCATTTTGTGTGGTATTCACTGGTACGGGAATGGTGCATTATGGCCAACTATTTGCCGTGAAGTTGGAACCGCGACTAACTAAATAACTAATTGCATCATCTGCCTGTGTCATCCAAGAACTTCCTCTCATTGGTCTGTTCTCTCTGGTGTCATCTAATGGACTTAGGATGCCCATTGTCCGCTGCGACCCAAATCTATGTTTATGCCTTGTGCTTATCATATATGGATGGCAAAGCAAATATATACTGCATGCACACAATGAGTGTGTCCCTTGTGTATCATAAAATAACCCCCATGGCCTTTTAGATGTGTTCTCACTTCCCCAGCTGGCTGTGAGATATTATCAGCAACCAGTTCAAAAGTTATTCCAAAGTATTTGTGTTGTCTCTCTTGTTCGGACTTCCATTAACAATGATGTCTGGGACCTATTCCCTAAACGTGTTGTTGCAATGCAGACCTGATAAGACGAACTAACCTGGGACCCAAGAAATACATCTTATTATCTTACATCTCTCTTATAAAAATTCAAGCATATAGTAATGCATTTACAACGTACAATACCATTGTGTTATTCACAACAGAAATTTTCCACATCCGAGATCGCCTTAAGCAATTTGCAATGTATTTAACAGATTTAGAGGCCAAACAAAAAGTGGGTTTATACCAAATATAAATGGATAGCGGAAAAATGGGAGGTAAGAGTGTCACACTTATGACTTAAAAGTTGGTAATATGGTAGCAGATATGTTGAATATATCAAATTAAAAGGGTTGAATAGGGAAAACCACTTTATTAATACTGTAACTATAATTTGATTTGTAAGCCAATGGCCGTTACGGGAAGTTTGAATAAGACGATGTATTAGCCACTGGCACTTAATCACTTAAAGAGCACCGGAACACAGTTGCTTTCCCAGAGTTGGTGACAGAACCCGCTTTCAGAACCATTTACTGACTGTGTATGTCTGTAAATATGTCCACCCTATTTCCCACTGTCTGTAAACAAGGACGTGTGTGTGTGTGTTGTGTGTGTGTGTGTGTGTGTGTGTGTGTGTGAGTGTATGCGTGCGTGTCAGAGAGAAATATTGAGGGGAAACACACAGATGAAATGGGAAAAACAGATAGAAAGGGAAAGGGAGAGAGAGAATGAAAGAGAGACCGACATAGAAAGATAGAGATTGACTAAGAGTGAGAGAGAAAGAAAGAGAGAGAGAGAGAGAGAGAGAGAGAGAGAGAGAGAGACAGATAGGAAAGACAAAGAGACAGAGAGAATGGGTATGACACACAAACAGACAGACAGACACACACAGAGGTTTATATATATATATATATATATATATATATATATATATATATATATATATATATAGAGAGAGAGAGAGAGAGAGAGAGAGAGAGAGAGAGAGAGAGAGAGAGAGAGAGAGAGAGAGAGAGAGAGAGAGAGAGAGAGAGATGTAGAATCGTGATCTCTCAGATCAATGCTTTATTATTTGTTTAGAGAAAACATGACAAAACTGACCGGTTTTGTGTACGTCCTTCTGTTGGTGACTGTCCAGCCACTGGGCACCCAAGCCCAATTGACGGAGGCTCTCTGCTTTGCTGGAGGGGCTGCCCTTACGGCTGTGGGAGCTCCATTTGTTCTTACTGCTGCTGGATTCAGTGCTGGTACGTATCCCCTGCATATGTACAACAGAAATATCTCTAATATGATAGAAGAAGTCATGGCGGCCAAGAGGTTTGTCGCTCTCATTCTTATCTGATTTGGTGCCGAACAAAACATAGGTTTTGAGCAAAACTGGTACACCATCAAATTAACAAGTATTACAATGTAAATTTCCATTCATTAAGCATTACAACTTTGGAAGATACTGCGAAACAAAACAATTAACACGATGACCCTGTATGGAGATATGTTGTCCTGTCCAAATGGGAGGTAACATTCGGCGATATATTATCCTTCGGCACTGTATCAGTTAACCATCTTGTGCACAAACGGTGGTTAGTGGGTTTATTCCACACATCAGACATTTGGACTTAAACGTTGACTTCTAGTTCAGAAAGCAATGACGACTCTACGTGTTCTGTCTGTTATCCCCAATTGAGGAATATGCCCTCAACCAAACCGTGCCAAAATAGTTGCTATCTACTGAAGTTCCCGCAGTGCCATCGGAATATTATTAATCTATCTGTAATTCTCTTCTTCGTGTGTTTTAGGTCTCCTGATATTTCGTTTGCCTTCTGTGCTCCAAACAAGAGAATGTCCAGTTATATCGTCATCAGGATGTCTCAGTGTGTGTTCTATCCAGCACCAATGTCTTTTCCTCACCTCGTGGTTCACTGGGATTATTTTAGGTCTCTCCATGAGCTCTACATTGGTGATTCTGTCATACCGAGATCATACTTAGGGGAATGCGTGGTCTCGAGGTATGGTGTCCGCCTCGAGTGCTGGAGATTCCAGGTTCAAGCTCCGGTGAGAACCGGGATTTTTTCTCATGGACTTTAGTAATAAAATGTCCTCTGATATCTGGGTAGTGAGATCGGACGCCCGTGTGTATTGTTGCGCACGTAAAAAATTCCTTGGCAGTTGGAAATCGAAAAAGAGTAGCCTAACGGCGCTGCCCTGGCAAAATTTCCAGTTAAAAATCTACCCAAAGTATTTCAGGATCCTCTCCGGTGCTACGGAGTTCGTGCACTGAGCTGAGTTTCTCCAGACTCAGGTCTGGGTTAGGAGGAGAACGGAGCATTTATGGGTTGCACCCGTGTGCCGTGATGTTGATCCATCGGCTAAACTGATTCTATCATACCATCTGGTTCCCACTATTCTTAGAAGGCAACAGTTAGTGACTGATTATAATGTATTAGTAATTCCTTTTTTGTTGTTCTCCGTGTTACTGTCCCGTACACTAGTAACAATTTAACATTGGAGTTAAAAATTATAAGTGAGTCGCAAAGACAACATATCACAAACATCAGAAAGAAGCAGTGATCGTTTTTTGGCCACATTTTTGGCCAACAAAAACTGGAACATGTCGTGACAATCGAACAGATTTGCAGAAAGAGAGATAGAGGAAGACAGCGTGAGAATATTCTTGACAGTCTTGGGTTATGATATGGAAGGGAGTCAACACACGAATTGATCTATGCCGTCGTAAATAGCAATTTGTAGAGAGGCAAGATCGCCCACGCCAGCCGATGGCTGGATGAAAATGATGATGGTGCTAAGTGTAGATTCCTTAGGCTTTCCACAAATATCCTAGTGCTATGAAGGCTCCTCTTGCCTTTGGTATCCTTATTTTAATATCTCGATTTGTTCCTCCTTGTTTGTCTACGTTGCTTTCCAAATATGTGTGGACATCACATTTGTTTGTTTGATTGCTTGGTTTTTCAATCAGAAATAATATAATGATCTTCCCTGTGTCATTAGCACATTATTCTTGGCCTTATTCACACTTCGAGCCCTTAGTACACAAATACTGTAATAATTCATAATGTTGTATCTGTAGCACACATTTCTTACCCTAATTCATATCTCTGAGCCTTTAGTACACAATTACTGCAATAAAGCATTGTGATGTATCTTTAGCACACTTTTCCAATCCCAGTTCATAATGCTGTATTTTCAGCATACTATTTCTATAATAAGTCGTATCGCAATGCCTTTACCAGACTATTTCTATCCTAATTAACATATGAACTCCTTTAGTAGATTATTTCTTTTGTAATTCTTATATATGTGTCCTTGACATAGTATTTCCATCCTAATTCATATTTATATGTCTGCCTTTAGCACATTATTTCTATCCCAATTCATATCTCTGTATCATCAACACTATCTGTGTCCTAATCTATGTATCATTAAAACTATTCGTGTCCTAACGCATATCTCTGTATCATTAAAATTAGCACTGCTGTAATCTATAGCTAAGCATTATCAACACTATCAGTGTCCTAATCCCTGTATTATCAACACTATCCGTATCCCAATTTATAAACTTTGTATCTGCAGGTGGCATTGTCGCAGGTTCCCTGGCAGCCAAGGCCATGTCTGTCGTCTATGCAAACCAAGTTGGCCTCGGTGCACTTGCCGCTCTACAATCAGCAGGCGCAGCAGGAGTTGGAGCAACTACAATTGTTTCCGGCGGCGTTGTGGGCGCTGGAGCAGGCCACGTTGTAAAAAAAGTCGTAGAGGAAAACTAACTATTGTTTTGGAAAATTGTTTATGCTCATATGCCATTGATTTTTTTTTCACAAACTTAATATTTAATGTAAATGTTATAGTTTGACCTCGGGGAAAGGGTTACAATTTAATATTTAGGATTAGATTCTGTCATTTAGCAAAATGGGTCGGTCGTTCGACGCGAGAGAAGTTCTTTTACGGCTCAGGCTGGAGGGAGAATTGTGAAGGAAGATTCTGGTGCCTTTGCCTTAACTACAAGTAGTCTGACTAAGGAAGTCATGGTAGTAAGTAAAGCAATAACATGGCTCGAGACACAGACCTTCACGTGCGCATGCTTCCTTAGTGACTCAGTGAGTATGCTCTCGCTGAGTAGGGTGAGGACAGGCAAGCTTCGTGCTGAGTGGCTTGCTTCGCTTCGGAAGTCACGGGTGGCAAGCATCGTCTGGATCTTTTATCCGGGGCATGCTGGTGTGCTGGGGAATGAACAGGCTGACAGATTGGCTGGCTCTGCAAAACGTGGTGGAGTATTGATGCATGATAAGGCAGACGTGGTTGCGGCCTTGTGGGAGCACGTGTACACCTCGGAGGATCAAATGGATCACCATGGTCTGGCAAGAATGGGACAGCGAGGGGTGACGATGGGATCTGGCCGACGATCGACGCTCAGAGGAAAGGCGAGACGGACATATAATCAGATTGCTACTGGTACTATTAGTATTGGAACTCTTCGCTGGCGGCTGAGGAATATTGACAGAGCGCTTATGGGAATGCTTCGAATGCTGTGATGTCGGTTCCTAAATCAATTAATCAATCATGATTATGCTCTGGAAGATAGAGATGGGTTGGATCCGAAGACAGTGGTTGGTGTCTCTGGGGCGGTCACGGCTGGCAAAAATTAGTTTCAATTTCGTGCCAGGTTATGAGGGTGTACAAGGAAATGAGCAGACTGACAAGCTTGCAAGTAAGGCTACAGTGGAGGACGGACAAGCCATTTACCAGGTTGATATACTGAATGCTCTACGAGAAGTAAGACTTTTGCGAGAACCAAGCGATGACTGTGAATCTACAACCATGGTTAGACTGCCAAAGAAGATTACTAAACCAACACAGAACTGGTGTCGAGAGCTGCTACAGGCTGCGGGATTTGCATTGAGAATGATCTGTTGACTAACTACCTAACTAACTAACTAACTAACTAACTAACTAACTAATTTAGGATGAGAGTATTGAGTTAAGAGTTGGTCGTTAGAATTCCTAGGTAGTAGTAATATAGTGGAATGATCATTTATTAATATTACAGTTGGTAGTAAAGTGTTGTGGGTATACTGTTGTTAGTTAGGGTTTATGCTATAGTGTTGTGGGTATACTGTTGTTAGTTAGGGTTTATGTTATAGTGTTGTGGGTATACTGTTGTTAGTTAGGGTTTATGTTATAGTGTTGTGGGTATACTGTTGTTAGTTAGGGTTTATGTTATAGTGTTGTGGGTATACTGTTGTTAGTTAGGGTTTATGTTATAGTGTTGTGGGTATACTGTTGTTAGTTAGGGTTTATGTTTTAGTGTTGTGGGTATACTGTTGTTAGTTAGGGTTTATGTTATAGTGTTGTGGGTATACTGTTGTTAGTTAGGGTTTATGTTATAGTGTTGTGGGTATAATGTTGTTAGTTAGGGTTTATGTTATAGTGTTGTGGGTATAATGTTGTTAGTTAGGGTTTATGTTGCAGTTTTGTGGTATAGTGTTGTTAGTTATGGTTTATGTTATAGTCTTGTGGCTACTGGTTAATGCTACAGTCTTGTGAACAGGCGAACGTAAAGAAGATTGTACACACCTTAATGATAACAGGTACTATTGTTATAGATCAATCGGCACTCAAAAAATGATATGGCCAACTTAACGCTAACAATTATGTTAAAGGTATAATCCAGGTTATGGTAGGTGTTAAAGAGTAGGTTAGGCTTAATTATATGGTGTGGGTAAGGGTTAATCTTATACTGATGTAGGTTAGGCTTAATAGTTGTGTGGGTTAGGGTTAATGTTATAGTGTTATGGGTTAGGGTTAATGTTATAGATGTGTGGATTAAGGTTGATATTAAATTATTGTGGGTTAGAGTTAATTCTATTGTGTTGTGGATTAAGGTTAATGTTATATCGTTGTGGTTTAAGAACAATGTTATAGTGTTGTGGGTTAGGGTTAATGTTATAGATGTGTGGATTATGGTTACTTTTATAGAGTTGTGGGTTAGGGTTCATGTTATAGTGTTGTGGGTTAGGGTTAATGTTAGAATATTATGAATTAAGGTCCATGTTACAGTGTGTGTCAAAGACTGAAACATAGAGGCCGGAGGTCTGCCTCAAGATAGAAGACCACCGGGAAGAGTGGTCAACCTCAAGTAGATTAGAGGTAACACAGTGCCCCGATATAAGGGCAGGGTAGGTGATAGGAAGGGGGACTATTAACTAGTTCTCTCATGAGACACGGAGGCATCGAACAGATAGTTAGTACTCTGGTCACGGCAGAATCACGCCTACGTGATAGCCACGGAGAAGTGGATTGCCACTCAACAGGAGACGGCTAATATAAGCGTGCTGAGTCTAACGGCACGCAAAAAGCCGAAGGACGCAACAAGGTCCTTCCGCGTGCTGTGTAGCCACGCGAGGAGGAAAGTCAGACTGGGGACTGACTTCGTAGCAAGCACATCGTTTAGTGTTGATAGGAATTTTGTGTAGCCAAATAGATAGAGATTAGCAATAGGGTTAGGAATCTAGTGATAGGCAATTCTGTGGCTTTGTGTGTGATTTGATAGCGACTGTTTTGTAATTGTAAAGAGCCAACGGCAATAAAATGTATCATTCATTTACTCTCACACGACTTGCAAGTTTCTTGTGTGGTGTGGGAGAAGTAATCCGATGATGCCTGAAACATTGGTTGTTGACAGTGTGGATTAGAGTTAATCGAATTAAGTGGGGTTAGATTAATGTTAACATGTTCTAGAATCACTGCTCATGATGTAATGTGCTTTAGTATTAATTATTGATTGTTTCCCTTACCAAATATCGACATGTATGGATGACAACTTCTCCCGTTGGATTCGCATCTACTATGTATCTGCAACACATGCGTAG
Organism: Cepaea hortensis; assembly: GCA_963921405.1. Classification (NCBI taxonomy): domain Eukaryota; kingdom Metazoa; phylum Mollusca; class Gastropoda; order Stylommatophora; family Helicidae; genus Cepaea; species Cepaea hortensis. Next base: position 10,612 of record CAWUFQ010000257.1, on the reverse strand, counting down.
CACTAGTTCTAATGTCTATTTTGTATTCATGTAATTTAGTTAGTGTTGTATCATATCATTGCACCCTGCATCTTGACATAGAGGTCCTTTCTTAAATCAATAATAAATCGCACTAGATGAATAAATGGATGTCTTTTGTTACCTTTATTATTCTGACTGGCTATAGATTGAAGACAGCAATAACTGCTGCCAGAAATATAATTCAGTAATCTTGAATATAAATGTTACAGACGGGTTCTAAGAATATATTGGATACAGGAAAAACCAAATGCATCCAAATCAAATCAAATCAAATCAAATCAAATCAAATTTATTTTAAAAGGGTCACAAATTGGGCACGCAGGCTCGTCTTACATTCTGCCCTTGCAATCACTCATCTTTCGTTCATCAAGAGCATTATACATTCACATAGGAAGAAAAAAAAGACATTGTGAAATGAATGTTGTAAACATAAACAAGACAAATTACCATGTTATGAGGCCCATCTCCCACCTACCCACACATCACCCCACCCACACACACCCCCACCTACCCATACACACATACACACATCCATACGACAAGAGCTGAATATTGAAGATGGTTGGCTACAAAAGACGATAAAACAAAGAAAACTGAAATATTTTGGTCACTTGAAACGCCATGAAAGTTTGGAAAGAACATTAATGGAGTGGTATATGCCCAGGAAGAGAGGAAGAGGAAGACGAAAGAGAAGATGGGTGCAAGATGTGACAGATGATCTCCATATGGGTGTATCCGACGTGGGACATCTTGTTTATAACCGAGAAGCTTTCCGGAAGCTTGTCACGGAAGCGAGGTTCTGCAAAGGGCATGCTATTGAATGAATAATTCTTGATAACAAGTAGTGGAGTGTCAGGGTGTTTGAACGTTAACTGGCTCGCGAATTAATTGCCCTGACATTAATTGACATATAAATAAATGTCAGTCGGAGTCCGGTAGACAAATAAACATATTGGTAAGTTTAATAATATAATATAAGGTATATATATATATATATATATATATATATATATATATATATATATATATATATATATATATATATATATATATATATATATATATATCACAATGATCGTAACACACAGCAATGCACTCCGTTCATGCTGAACAATACTACGAGCGCATACTAGTCTCATAGCGCAAACTATAGTGAATTTACATTTGGTTGCCTCCATGTAAAGATCCTTATCTCAGTAACCAACTGAGGGAAAATTATGATATTTAGCATATAACCTTATCATTATATCCACACAACAAAAAAATATTTGTTCTAGAGATTGTACAGCAGATTTCAATATTTATTTATATGCGGTATATAATTTACGGGTCAGAGATTAAGTCCATAATTTTAAATGTGTTACACCTTCAGCCGGAAAATCAGCATTCAATGTTGAATATTCTCCGTTGTTCACGGGATTGGCCTTATTGCAAGAACCCCGCGCTGTTTAAACTGGGAGTGTTCAGATGTGTCGTCAATGTGGGTTCTTTCGTGAAACCTAATTATTTTTTTTTTAATCTTACCACTTATCGCTAACATTGGAATGTGTGAATATTGTTCAATGGGGTTGAATGTGAAATTTTGCACACTTCAAAGCATCGCTATGAAGTTGTATACATATTTTTGTCGAGAAGCTGATCGCAGGAAACTGTTTCATACTATTACAAATTCCGAAAAAAAGAACATTGCATGCATTGGGTTTGAGTAAACGCTCATTGCGTCGATGGGTGCAAAAATCTGGAATTAAACCACCACGCAATAACCAAACGATAGATAGAAAGGCTACTGTAGAAAACTTTGACAAGGATGTCATATGGCGAGATATTATAAAAATGCTGGAAACCAAAGAAACAGTGACTGTAAGAAAACTTAGGGTTTGGTTGAGAAAGAACAATAACATAGAGCTATCCAAAACAACTTTGTGGAAAATTATAAGGACATTAGGTTTCACTTTTAGAAAGTACAAAGGCGGTAGAAATATCCTTTGCAAGCAACCGTATTTAGGAGCCATGTGAAGCAGATACCTATGTGAAATAAGGGAAATGCGAAAGGAAAATTATGGCATAGTATATTTGGATGAAACGTGGATCAATGTGCACCACACAAGTGAGAAGGAATGACAGTCAGTGGATTGAAAAATAAAGCGATATGTGCTCAGTAGTATAGGACAGCATTTGGTCATGGCCCATGCTGGTAATACGCATAATGGCTTACAGAATGCTTGACACGTGTTCGTATCAAAGCATACAGACAATAGGGATTATCATAATAAGATGAATGGTAATGTATTTAGAGATTGGCTCGAGAATGCAGTGCTTCCATTCCTAGATAGACCGCCGTGTCCAATTATGGACAATGATTGATATAAATGTTGCTGCAAGAAGACAAAATACCTACAACATCGAGCACAAATGGAGCAATAAATATATGGCTCCGAATGGAAAACATTCCATTTCCAGAAACGTATTTCTAGCTAGAATTGTTGTCCCTTGTAAAACAAACGCCAAAAAGCAAGAAATATCAAATCGACAAGTTGATAGAAGAGCATCGTCATGGGTGCTTGAGACTTCCTCCGTACCATTCTCATTTTAACCCTATAATACTTGTGTGGGCTAAATTAAAAGGACAGGTGGCAGCTGACAATACTATATTCAGATTGCCTGAGGTCTAGATACTAACCCAGTCCGCGCTATTAAATACTGAAAAAAGTTAGTGGAAAAAAATGTGAGGACAATGTGTTAAAAGAGGAAGATGGCTATTGGAGAAAGGATGGATTGAATTTTTTGCAACCGAGGGCAATCATCAAACCTACTTGAATCGTGCGACACAGATTAAGGTCTGGGCAGATCGTAGACATTAATCCACATGCACGTTTACTTGGATATCTTTGCTCCAACTATTCAGAAGAAGAATTGCAAGCCTTTAAAATGACAGCATCGACACAAACAATAAACTTGTCAATAGCAACAGTTTGTATTCCACAGTGATGAATTTTCAATTCCGTAAGCCCTCAACGGTGACAAATAACTGGCATTGGAAAAAAAGCTCTAGACGCATTGAATACCAACCGAAGAATTGACATATTGTGGCATAATAAGAACCGTGAGAAGAAACACGTTGTCAAATGAGGGGACAACACATAAACATACTAATAATTCTATAAACTTCAATGAAAATAGGACCAACATCTTGACCGTTATGAAGGAAGCCCACAACAGAGACATTCACAGCTATATTCGTCGTGCAAAACAGGTAATCATGTTCCGTCTCAGTAGAGTAGACATTGCACCCACTCCCATACGAATCTGGATACGCCTTGTGTCGTCATCTGAATTGAAGGGGCATTAATTAATGTAAAACAAGTTTGTTACCGGGAAATCACTAGGTTTTCACCAAAACATCAAAGAAATGTCGCCACTTTCCATGATTTAAGTTGCTTTTGGACCTATCAAAGCCATATTCATTGGGTGGGGGTAAATATAAGAGGGCAGGAAAAATTTCAAAACGATGCACAGACAGTTTTCAAAATAATTGATCGTGAATGACGGCATTCATTTCTGGACAGACTATAGCAGTCGTTCGTCTCAGCTGTACACTCGCTCAACAAAACTCAGGCACATCCGTCCACATCGAAGTCTCAGTCCAGTCTGCCCAGCTTTCCCTCTGGGTCTCGCATCACGTGTCTCATGACCACCGTGATGCTCATGTATTTCGTGTGTAGTGAGTCTCAGTTTTGTCTTGTCCTTAACCTGGGGTTAATTAGTGCATCGATAGTAGCTGTCACTCAGTTAACTCACTTTAACCGTTTATCCTTGGGTGCACTGTCCTGTTCTGTACTGTCACTGTCCTGTCTCAGGGATTTGTCCTGTCTGTATATAACTCAATAGGGCTCTGACAATGCAGTTGGACGTTAAGTCAGGCTCCAATTGGCACCAAAGGGGACCCTTCCTTGGCTACTCTTGAAGGGGACTGACTGATCACGCGTGGGAATGTCCCGAGTGCAATAGTTCGAATATTTAATTTCATATGTCGAGGCTATGTTGTCAATACCATGATGGGCGCATGTGTAAAGCAAGGCATTTCCTGGTACACGTTTTAGGCATCATCATTATCATCATCAAGTGCCCAGCCAGCTGGCGTAGGCGTTCATGTCTCTGCACATATCTCGGTCTTTGGTGTTCTGGATCAACTCTGCTGATGATATTCCTCCAAGTCCACCCAGCAGAATTTAACTTTGACTGCCGCTGCCTCGCCTCTTTTTGATCTTTCTATTTGTCACAATGCTCTCAAATGTTTCTCTTCTCATCACATGACCAAAGACAGCTGTTTTTCTCTGTCTTATTGGTGTATATACTGTTTTAATTTCATTAGCCTCTTTCAGGCAATCGTTGTTAGTTATTCTGACAGTCCAGAGAATTCACAACATTTGTCTATCTATGTTACTTCCAAGTTCTTCCTAATGTGTCCATTTACATATAAAAATTAAATGCCATGCAACAAAACAGGTTCTATATAGCATTTTAGCACTGTCTTTCTTACAGTCAATGATAGTGACTTATTGCATAAGATACTTTTCATTTTATGAAATGCAGCTTTTGTTTATAACAATCCCGGTGCTAATTCGAAAGCAAGACCACCGAGCCAGCAGGCGAACGTGCTAGAGACTGCGATACCGCTGCTCCCATTTATATACCAAGGCTTTTAATAAATTCCTTCTATGGCATACAGTCACCTCTCACCCATACCCTCCCTTCCTTCTGGTAGAATGGTGTGATCAAAGAAAGTGGTAGAATAAGATGTCAGACTGACGTGTTGGATGGAGACGGTAGAATGAGGTGCTGGATGGAGGTGGTAGAATGAGGTGTTGGATGGAGATGGTAGTATAAGGTGTTGGATGGAAATGATAGTATGGTGTGTTGGGTGGAGATGATAGAATTATCTGTTGGATGGAGGTGGTAGAATTATGTGTTGGGTGGAGATGGTAGAATGTTGAATTGGATGGAGGTGGTAGAAAGAAGTGTTTGATGGAAGTGGTAGAATAAGATGTTGGATAGAGGTAGCAGAATGATGTTTTGGATTGAGGTAGTAGAATGATGTTTTGGATTGAGGTGGTAGAAATCGGTGTTAGATGGAGGTGGTAGAATGAACGAACGAACTAACCAACCAACCAACCAACCAACCAACCAACCAACCAACCAACCAACCAACCAACCAACCAACCAACCAACCAACCAACCAACCAACCAACCAACCAACCAACCAACCAACCAACCAACCAACCAACCAACCAACCAACCAACCAACCAACCAACCAACCAACCAACCAACCAACCAACCAACCAACCAACCAACCAACCAACCAACCAACCAACCAACCAACCAACCAACCAACCAACCAACCAACCAACCAACCAACCAACCAACCAACCAACCAACCAACCAACCAACCAACCAACCAACCAACCAACCAACCAACCAACCAACCAACCAACCAACCAACCAACTAACCAACCAACTAACCAACCAACCAACCAACCAACCAACCAACCAACCAACCAACCAACCAACCAACCAACCAACCAACCAACCAACCAACCAACCAACCAACCAACCAACCAACCAACCAACCAACCAACCAACCAACCAACCAACCAACCAACCAACCAACTAACCAACCAACGAACAACCTGTATTTTCAAAGGGTTAAGAATTAGGCACGCCGACACGTCTAACATTTTGCCCTTTTATCACTCTCATTCATACATTATCTCATTCGCACATCTTTCAAGGCTAATCGAGAATAGCAACAATATAAATGATAGACATTATAAAGGCATGGAAAAAATGCAAAAAATCAATAACACACGACTCGGTAATATGATTTAATGATGTAGCACTTGTTATTAGCTATCTGAAATATACTGGTCTACCAAAAGGAGGATGGCTGTTATACTAGGGTTTTAGAATTGTTATTATTATTTCTATTATTAAGGGGGAAGGTAATCCGTACTGAGATAGTGTTCGAATAACTTGCGATTATATGTATAGGGATTGGTGATGTCTTGGAACTCTTGTGGAAGATTGTTCAACAGCTGAGCTGCAGAATACGTTTAGCTTGTTTTGTATAAGTCTATCCTATGCTTCGGAATGTGTAATATATTTAATCCTTTACTGTGTCTTACTATAAAAAATATTTTGCAAAATTCTTGAGAAACGATTACGAACTACAATAGAACCCCAGCTAAGCGAAGCACAACTTGGATTTGGGAAAAACAAAGGATGTACAGTTACTGTTTTTGCCCTTAGATAACTTATAGAAAAATCATTCGAATTCAATGAAACACTCTACTTAGCCTTTGTCGACCAAGGAAAGGCATTTGATAGAGTAGATAGAAACAGGCTGTGGGAAATCCTTAAACAATATGGAGTGAGTACACATCTAACAAACCTATGTAGAAGTTTATACAACAACAGTGAATGCATAGTGAGAGCAACTGGAGGACACTCAGAACCCTTCGCCATAAGATCTGGAGTACGACAAGGTTGTGTCCTGTCTCCTCTCTTGTTCATAACATATATAGAGAACATAGGTAAAGAAACCAGCCAAACAGAGACCACAGGAATACCGCATGACGAGAACACAGAAGAAGAACCATCTGCAAATCTAACCATTAGAGAACTCCCGTTTGTGGACGACCTAGCACTAATAGAAAAACCAGAAGCTGAATTACAAGACCACATGAATAGTCTAAACGAAATGTGTAGGGAACATAACATGAAAATTAGCACAAGTAAAACAGTGGTAATGACTATAGCCAAAGAAGATAAAACAACAACGATCCACCTAAACGAACATCCCTTGAAACAAGTAAAGACTTTCAAGTACCTAGGAAGTATAATATCATTAAATGCAAATCAGAAGACGAGATCGAAAATAGATGCAATAAGGCAAACCAACTCATTGGACAAATGGCACCAATATAAAGAACAAACATTTATCAATAACTACTAAGAAAGTACTTTACAACACAATCTTCCTACCAACTCTCTGTTACAAATGCCAAACCTGGACAATGACAGAAAAAGAGAAAAGAAAATTCACAACAACAGAAATGAGTTTTCTGGGAAGAATACGCAACGTATCAAGAAGAGATAAGATCAGAAATGAAGAAATCAGGACTAAAGTGGGGGTTATAGCAGCACTAGATTTTATTAGAAAGCAGCAAGTCAAATGGTTTGGCCATGCAAGTAGGTTACCATTCAACAGCATACCACAACAAGCAATGATGTACAGAGCAGATGGAAAAAGAGGAAGAGGCCGACCACGTAAACGTTGGACGGAGGGAACAGCAGAGTCCATGGGAATATCGATATATGAACGAACGAACGAACAAACTTTATTTTCAAAGGGTTAAGAATTGGGCACGCAGGCCCGTCTAACATTCTGCCCTTCTATCATTCTCTTTCATACATTATTTCATTCACACATCATTCAAGGCTAACAAAGAACAGCAACAATATAAAAGATATGCATTATAAAGGCATGGGCAAAATGCAAACATCAAAAATACACGACACAGTAATACTAGATAATGGTCTGACACTTGTTATTAGCCATGTGGAATATACTGGCCTACAAAAAGGGGATTGGCTGTTATAATAGGGTTTTGTTATTATTATTATTATCTCAATTATTAAGGGGGAAGGTAATCCGTATTGAGATAGTGTTCGAATAATTTGCGATTATATGAATAGGGATTGGTGATGTCTTTGATTTCTTGTGGAAGATTGTTCCACAGCTGAGCTGCAGAGTACGTTAAGCTTGTTTTGTATAAGTCAATCCTAGGCTTCGGAATGTGTAGTATATTTAAACGTTTACTGTGTCTAGCATTATATTTAAACAATGGCCAAAGGTAATTTGGGGCATTCCGATGCAGGATTTTGTGAATTAGTTTAGCTTTATTGAAAAGCAGGCGTTTGCGGAATGGTAGTAACTGAAGGTGTTTATACAGGCTAGGATTGTCAGATAAATGTTTGCTATAAATTAGACTCATGGCCCGTTTCTGGAGTGAGTAAAGTCGCTTGGTGTTTGAATTAGAACAACCGTCCCAGATTGTAGAGCAGTAGTCAAAGTGTGTCTGTATATGAGAAGTATAGAATAGCTTAACTCTCACGAAGTTTATACTTCACATCGACACCGCAAGGTACAAGATTAACATGAATAAATGAGATGAGACTGTGTCTAGCATTCTATTTAAACAACGGCCAAAGTTAATTTTGGGCATTCTGGTGTAGGATTTTGTGAATTAGTTTGGCCTTATTGAAAAGTAGGCGCGTTAGCGGATTGGTAGTAAATGAAAGCGTTTATGCAGGCTAGGATTATCAGTTAAATGTTTGCTATAAATTAAATGCATGGCCCTTTTCTGGAGTGAGTAAAGTTGCTTGGTGCTTGAATTAGAACAACCGTCGCAGATTGTAGAGCAGTAGTCAAAATGTGTCTGTATGTCAGAAGTACATAATATTTTCCTCGTGTCCTCATCAAGGACATTGTTAATGTTGGCGAGTTGGTAGACTTTTTTCGCTGTTTGTTTAACAAGCGCTTGAATGTGGGGATTAAAGGTTAGGTTTCTATCAATGATGAGGCCATATGGTTTGTACTCAATTACACTTTCTACCTTCATGTTATTGATTCGAACTTGAAGTGATCTGTGTGAATTTATATTGTGAAGTCTTTGTCTGGTTGTTAATAATATGGATTTTGTTTTAGTGATGGTAATTTGCATACGGTTAATAGTTGTTGGAAGGAGATGGTAAAATGATGTGTTTGATGAAGTGGTATATTGAGGTGTTAGCTGGAGGTTATAGAATGATATGTTGGCTGGAAGTGGTAGAATGATGTGTTGGATGGACATGGTAGAATAAGGTGTTGGAATGAGGTCGTAAAATGAAGTGTTAGAGTGAGCTGTTGGATAGTGGTAGTAGAGTGAGGTGTTGGATTGAGATATTAGAATGATGTGTGTGAATGGAGATTGCAGAAAGAGGTTTTGGATGAAGGTGGTAGAATGATGTGTTGCGTGGAGGTGGTAGTATGATGTTTGCGTGGTGGTGGTAGGATGACTTGTTGCGTGGGGGAGACAAAATTATGTTTTTGATGGAGGAGAGAGAATTACATGTTGCATGGAGGTGCTAGAATGATGTTTTGGAAGGAAATTGTAGTAAGATGTGTTGGAAGGGAAAAGTATAATGATATATTATATAGAGGTGGTAGAATCTTGTGTTGCATGGAGGGGGTAGAATGATGTGTTGGATGGAGGTGGTAGAATGATGTGTTGGATGAAGGTGGTAGAATGATGTGTTGGATGGAGGTGGTAGAATTAGGTGTTGGATGGAGGTGGTAGAATGATGTGTTGGATGGAGGTGGTAGAATTAGGTGTTGGATGAAGTCTTAGAATGAGGTGTTGGGTGGAGGTGGTAAAATTATATGTTTGATGGAGGTGGTAGAATGATGTGTTTGGTTAAGGTGGGAAAATGAGGTTTCGTATGGAGGTGGTAGAATGAAAATGTGGAAGGAGATGGTTGAATGCCGTGTTAGAATGAGCTGTTAAAAGAGATGGTAGAATGTGCAGGTAAATTGAGGTATTGGAAGAAAGTGGTAGGATGTGGCTGTAGATTGAGGTGATCGAATGATGTGTTGGAAGAAGTGGGTTGAATGGTGATTTGGAAGGAGATTGTAGAAAGATGTTTTGGAACGAAAGGTTTGAATTATGTGTTGGATGGAGGCAGTAGAATGATGTGTGCATGGAGGTGGTAGAATGATGTGTTGGATGGAGGTGGTAGAATAAGGTATTGGATGCAGGTGGTAGAATGAGGTGCTGGAAGGAGATAGTAGAATGATGTGATGATGGAGGTGGTAGAATGATGTGTTGCATCGAGGGGCTAGAATGGTGTGTTGGATGGAGGTGGTAGAATGAAGTGTTGGGCGGTTTATGGTAGAATGATGTCTTGGTTGAAAGTGGTAGAAAGCGATGTTGGATCGAAGTTGTAGATTGATGTGTTGGATGGAGGTGGCAAAATGAGGCGTAGGATGGAGGTGGTTAAATGCTGCGTTGGATGGAGGTGGTAGAATCTTGTGTTGCATGGAGGTGGTAGAATTAGGTGTTGGATGGAGGTGGTAGAATGAGGTGTTGGAAGGAGACGGTAAAATGAGGCGCTGGATGGAGGTGGTAGAATGAGGTATTGAATGGAGATGGTAGTATAAGGTTTTGGTTGGAAATGGTAGAATGGTGTGTTGGATGGAGTTGATAGAATTATGTACTGGGAGAAGGTTTTAGAATGATGACTTGGATAGAGGTGATTGAAAGAGGTCTAGGATGGTGGTTGTAGAATGATGTGTTGGAATGAGTTAGTAGAATGACCTATTAGAATGAGCTGTGAAGGAGTTGGTTGAATGTGTAGGTAGATTGTGGTGTTAGAATAAAGTGGTAGAATGTTGTTGTAGTTTGTGCTGATAGAATGAGGTGTTGGGTGGAGTTGGTAGAATGAGGTGTTGGAAGGAAATGGTAGAATGATGTATTAGAAGGAGGTTGTAGT